>CM038114.1:23228195-23275793 GCA_001642375.2 Mentha longifolia | reverse complement strand
AATTAATTTGCCTGCTTCGCATTTATTGCCAATCATTTAAAACCTAACTTTTGTTATTTATGACAATCAGATACTGTGTGAATATTACGAAATACTTGCTTGTGAAAGGATAGGAAAGTTAGACAAACATGAAAAAAATAAGAACTCATCCAGAAACAAACAAAACACATCCCAAAAAACTTACAAATACATCCTCCAAAAACCTGAGATCATGAAAAACACAAAAAAAAAAAATGCAGCAAAATCAGCAAAAGCAGCTGCATCAGCAACAAAAACCAGACAGAAAATGAACAAAAAACCTGGACCTAAATCCAAACTGAGATCGGCGATAAAACTTATTCAATCGGAATAGTTCTAAGTCGTCTTGCAAGTCGGGAACAACCTGAACCTAGCCGGAAAATCTCTATGACGTCCGCCACGTAGGGTTCAACTTCATACCCGTCCACATGGGTCGGGCAACGTCTCCAACTCCGACTGAATGTCGTCGGGCGACGTCTCCAGCTCCGACTGAATGTCGTCGACTCTTAGTCGCCGTCGTATGAAGCCGCCGGCGTGGTAATCTTCTTCGAGCTCTTCGACGTGGCCGGCAAAAACCCTAGGCTACCTGAAGTCGGGGAGAGAATGCTGAAGACGACATAGAAGATGAAAGAAGAAAGAATAGTAAGATGAGAAAGAAGTAATGTTGTTTTATTTTCAAAATAAAACATGTAAGGGGCAAAATAGTCCTTTAACTTATGAAATGGGCAAAATTAGTGTGGGCTTATAAATTGGGCAAAGTTTGGAATTCTTATAACAAAAGGGATAAAAACCTACAATTTCTCTATTTTTTAACTCTTTTATGCATGGGTTATCCTATTGATTCTCTAAAAAAAACCAATATGATTAACTTGCATAAAATACCTATAAATAATTTGAAAAAGTTATAAGTCCAAACAATCGAAATACAAAAATATATATAAAAATAGGAAAATACAAGAATAGTTCAAAATAGATAATATTTCTGAAGTCACTCGTTTACATTAACAAAAAAAATAGGTCAGAAAAATGTGTAATTTCTCGAGTAGTTTAATTTAATTGCAAAGAAGTAGAAATTAATTTTTTTTAAGTTGTTATATGAATTTAAATGTCAGGACGAATATAATTTTTTATTTTAAGATTATAGATAGGCTGGTTATGATTCATTCTAAAAAAAAATAGCATCAAACTGAATTTGAAAGAATAGATAAATGAGGTCTAGCATTACTCGTTTAGTTTTACTCACTTTGAATGTCAATCAGCCCGTTGATTATTGTCATGGAAAAATAGATTAGGAGAGATGTGATTAGGGAAAAAAAAAAAGCTCAATGAGAGGTATGATTTTTTCGCGTGTTTATATTCATTTTAATGTAAAACTGCCCGTCGTTTGATATAAATATTGATTGATAGAATGTCAAACCATCAGTCAATTTGATGATTGTTAAGGAAAGTTGACATTTCTCGGATATGTTTACTTGTTTTCAATTCAAGTCGTCTATTAACTCTTTTAAATGGTGATTAAGGATTACTCCATGACATATAATTTTTCCTGTGAATGAAGTCATCTCTCTTCATGTATATAAACTTAGTAAATTTTTATTTTGAGATGACTCCATCATGTTTGAGTTTTCCTATTGATGAAGTTGTCTGTCTCTCTCAAAAATCGATTTGAGATCATAAATTAAACAATAATCAATTTATTAATAAGACAAATCATAAAATTAAACTTTTCAAAAATTTAAATATTTCTTAAATAAACTAATACTCTGTATATATTTACTCCCATAATAGTAAGGAAGGAAATATTTTTTTTTCAATTAGTTCAATAGGCTTTATCTATAACTAATCAGTTATTGCCATAAAAATTTAGTTATACTGCCATAAAAAGTTTAGTTATACGTATATATGTGTATCAACACACATATACCATATATATATAAAAAAAATAAAAAATTAGAATATATAATAATAATAATAATAATAATAATAATAATAATAATAATAATAATAATAATAATAATAATAAAATGATTGAGTATAAATAATTGAGTATATATAGATGATTTAAGTTATGAGACTTCTATTCAAATTGAAATTCTATGAAGATATATATATATATATATATATATATATATATATATATATATATTAATCATATTAATATATTGATTAATTAGCCAAAATTATGAGAATTTAGCAAAATAATCAAGAAAAATCGTGGTTGATCGACTTTTATTTTGCTAATATATATATATATATATATATATAGATTATAAAAGTGTGTTGTTTTACAAAATTTGATTTGCCTTTTATGTCCTTACTATATAGTTTAATTTAACGTTAATAATGTAATTTGAAGATATTATAAATAACATTGGATTCTTTTGTAATAGATAACTCTTATTAATTTTTTTCTATTACCGTAGTATAATAAATTATTAATCCTCTCCAAATTACACTCTTACCTTAATTACTTCTATAATAGGGATAGGTAGCTATGCCATATTTCGTAAAGAAGGCTCTTTATAATCATAAAAATAAAATTTAAATGTAATACATATAATTATAATTAACATTAATAAATAAAAGTGAGTTCAAAAATTTTATACCCTAATTTTAAATTTATTGACCATATTTTAACCAATAAAATTAAAATTAAATTAATAAAAATTGTAAAATTAAACTAAAATTATAACATATGAAAAAAGCATACAATTTTATAAAAATAAAAAATTAAAAAAAAAAAATTGAGAAACAATTTGTAATATCCCGTATTTTCTTAACTATCATTAGAAGCATAATTACGTCGCTAAAGGAAATTAGTAACTTGCAGTAAATCAATTTCGATTTCTAATCGTTATATTATTCGAGAAAGAAGTTCTCAAGTTAGAACCAGGTAGCAATTGATTGCTAGTCGCTCTTAGTTAATTAGCAATTAATCAACTAAATGTTTGATAAGAAGAACATTTATTTTAAGTTTGATTATTTTCTTAGCTAAGAAAAATCAACTCGAATGCCGATTAATTATTCGCAAGATAACTAGTGAGGAGTAAGTTACTGGGCGAAGCCCACTTCAAATTGGGCCGAGCCATTAGTCGATTAAGTAAAAAGAGCGAAGCCACATTCCTGTTGGGCCGTCATTAGCAAGATAATTAATGGGACAAGCCATTATGTATTACGTATATACATACATACGTATATGTTTGAATAATCTAGAATTTAGTAAATAAAGGGGCCGAAGTGCCCACATGTTGAACAAATTCAGGATTAACAATTAAATATAGTCATGTATACATTCAGAGACTATAAGTTACATAATTAAACAAATGCATGCATCAACCCTTTTTCCTTTGGGTTACCAATGTGGTTAATAACCATAAAACAAACAAAGCATACAAGAAAGTACTACACGCCCCAGTCTAATCAAAAGATTATACTTTTCAATCAATCTCCTCAGCCACCAATCAGTCCCCTCCAACCCCAGCAGATCTCCAACAGGATCAGCCAGCCCAGCAACAGCCCTTTGAACCCTTCAAATCTGCAAAAAGGAAGAGGAGATTTTCAGCCAAGATTATGGAAGGCTTATACCCAAAATATAAATCATAGAATGAACTAATATTTGGTTAAAAGGGCTGATCAATTCCTAGTATAAATACCCTTTTCTCTACAGCCATTTCATCACCCACACTTCACCAAAAATCTGAAGCTTTTCAAACATATAGAGAGAGTGAGTATTTGAAGTAAGGAAGGAGAAGGAAGAGAGAAGTGGAAAGTTAGCAACTACAACCCTACTTCTTCAAGGTATTCAACCAAACACCTAACTCTAGAATAAAGAACATACTGCAGTTTATACCAAAAGAAACCTTAAGCATGAACTAGCCAGCCTTCAAACAAGCATGCCATTACTTTCCTTTAAGAAACAACAAATCTTCTAGCATGAAACCATCAACACTCGAATAAACACTAGCATGCTTCTAATAAGAAAAACATCACTTTCTAAATCCTAAAGTCTATAACCAAAATTCTCCTAAGAAATAAAATTCGAGAGAGAGAGTTCGAAGGGTTCGAACCTCCGTCGAGGCACGAAACCTCGACGGCGAAGCGGCTGAATTGAAAGAGACGAGCTGCAGTGGACGTCGATGATCGTCGGCATCGCAGCCCATCAGCCGTGAGCAGCGGCCACGATGCCATCGCCACTCCCGAACCTGCAAAAAAAAAAAAAAAAACAGAAGAGAATCAGAATTAAAAACAAAAGAAAATTTATAAACAATTTACATAGACAAAACAAGAGATGGAGAGTCGAAGCCTAAACAAAATCGAAAGGGACAATGTCCCCTAGTTCAATCGAACCAGGGTTTTTTTTTTTTAATTTAGGCAAGATGAGAGATGAAATCGCAGCCGCGGGAGTTGCGATCGAAGCAACCGGGACCGCGCCTTCTCACCGCGGCGACGGGGGTTTCAATTAGGGGGATAATTCGCGGGAATTCGATCGAGGAGAAAAATCCCCAAATTCTAACTGGGGTTTTCAAATCGGGGCAACAAACCAAAACAGGAAAGGGGACAACGAGCAACAACCAACGACGTCGGCCTAGCATGATGGCGCGACGACGACGAGTGTCGGAAATGATGACCGGAAAGTCGGGATGAAGGAGAGGGAAGCGTGAATAGGAGAAAGAAAGGGGAAGGGAATTTTGTTTTCTTTTTCTTTTCTTTCCTTTCCTTTTTATTTATTTATTTATTTTTTCTTTCTTTTATTTCCTTATTTGGTCAACGGATCGGGCCCTCAGAAGCGGGCTGGAGTATTGGGCTAAACAGAAGCGGGCGGGGTACCTTCCTAGTGGGCCGAATTTATTACCCTTGGACTATGGTTCGTTTAATTAATTACGGACCAAGACACGACTAATTAAATCATACTTTACCCGTAATTAGATTCGATAAATATTCCGCGTCTTCAATAATTAACTTGAGATAAGCTAATTAACCAAGTTTTAATCTAGATTTATTGATTAAGATAATCAATTACACAATTACAATTAGTAATTTATAAAAATTTTTAAATGAATTATTTACTTTAATAACTTATAGTAATAAGTTAATTAAATTAGAAGTTGTCTTAGCCTCCGATTAATTAATTAAGCTAATTAATTATTGGGAAGCTTCTCGATTAATTATTTCTAAGGTAATTATTGATTTATTAAGAAACATCCCGTATACACCGTTCATATAATGGAAACAGTAACCACGTAACTGAAATTAGAATAACCTCCGATTGGACCAATCACCTACGAACTTAGATAAGATTTTATTCGTTAGAATACGAACCTTACCTCAATTTTTCAATCGAAGGTCTCGTGAAGGAAGGCAAGTAGTGGAGACGAAGAACGTCCAATAAAGGTCAAGCAGAGGAGTGAGGTGGGCTTTCTATAAAACAAAAGGCATGTTTTATTAGATGTTAGCTCTTTTATAATTGTCATGCCATAAATGTTTTCAGTTTTGTATGATGCCTATCTGTTAAATGGCCAAGACCAAATTTATGAATCGAATTCGGGTCCCTGTGTGATCAGAAAATCATACTTGGACTAGTGTACACATTGGTCGTGTCACTCAGCGTGGTGACCGATCGCGTGACCGAGTGAGGTGGCCAACTCCTCGGGCACAACAAACTCAGATATGGTAGATTACTAAAGAACAGAGACTGCGCAGTCGCTTTTAAGAATGTAAATATTTTTGTGAACATATGCATTTTAAAGAAAAACCCTATGATTCACCAAGTGATGGCTTGACAATAAATAAACGATTTTGGGCATGTGTCCACTGAATACTTCGTACTCACGCCATGTACATTATTTCCGATGTACAGGTTGAGCTATTATCGAAGCGAAGTGACCGGCGAGGATTTTGTCAAGAATAAATTAGAAGTAATCACTCTTGGTAGCATATATCTTCATATATATGTTTCAAACACCTTTCCGCTGCGTACACTCTTAAATTCTCTTTCGATTTGGTTGTACTAAGTCAGAATCATGACATTTATCGACAATGCCGTCTCCATTATATGAAGTCTTTATTCTCAAGTTATCGAGTCAATTCGTTTGTTAATCCTTCCTTCTTTCCCAATTCACATTATATTAACCATAGTCACGATGTATACCAAACTAAGCTATCGATTAGCAAAGTGCGGTCGTGACACAATTGATACATAAAATTAAAAACCATATCTAGACAACGAAGCGCAACTCAGTTGGTAAGACGCTTCACCTCCAACCAACAGTTCGGGGGTTCGAGTCACATTAAGGGGGAAATTGGGAACCATTATTGATCATCTTTTGAAAAAAAAATTAAAAACCATATCTATATTTACATTTCTTAGATGGATCACAAAATGTCTTTCTTATTAAAATGTATCAAAATATATCATCAATTTAATCGGTTGTATAGCCAAATAGTTTTTTTTTTAATTTTAATTTTACTATTTTAAAATTCTAATAAATCCTTACAAGATTTATAATTTTAACAATATTTTTTTTCACAATGGACAAACTTATATCTAAAATCAAATAGAAGAACAATCGGGCGTTCTCAAACGCATTCTCAAACTAATTAAATTAAACTAAATTATAACATATTGAAATGAAGTTTCAACATTATATATAGGAAACGTTGAGCATATATCATCAATGTATTATGTTAACCATTTTAATATATAATAAATTCTTAAAAGACTTGTAATAATAACAATCATTAATTCACAAGGCCAAATAATTTTACATATTATAGAGGTTTGAGTTTTTAAAATTCAATTAAAATACGCTTTATAGATAGAAAGGAAAATGGGGTTGTTGTTGCTGATGAGAGAATGAATAAACTCATATCTCACGGGTGCTTGGTATCATGAAATGTAATGCATTAGAATTTGAAAATAAGATTAAGAATGGAATGAATATAAGAATGAATGCTTGATTCTTATGCTTGGTATGAAGAAGGAATAAGAAAGGAATTTAATATTTTCTTTTTTACAATGTAAGTGTGTTCTAAAATTAAAACTATATTCTTTAATCTATAAAATCTTTGTTTTCCGTGATAAGAGAGAAAATGTATGGAGGGAAGAAGTGATAACAAAAACAACACTAGAGAGATAAATTGATGAGAGAAAAAAAAAAATAGGTTGAGAAAGTGATGAGAAAGAAAAAAATTTAGATAAAAGATGTGACAAGAGAAAAGGTATGTTGAAAAAAGAAAGTGACGAGACAAAAATATTTTAGAAAGAGAATAAATTTTAGATGTGGAAAATTTAAAGAAGGGAGAAGTTCTAGAGAGAGTTATGAGACAGAGAATTTTCGAAGAAAGAAATCGATGAGAGAAAAAGTGATGACAGATGAAATTTCTATAGTCTGAAAATTATGAAATATGATAATTTTAGAGAAAAAAATGATGAGAGAGAAAAAATTTAGTGAGAGAATGTGATGAAAGTGAAAATTTCGAGAGAGAGGAAATTATGAAAGAGAAAGATTTTGAAGAGAGAAAATGATGAGAGAGAAAAAAAATTATTAGAGACAAAGTATAAGAGCAAAAAAATTTAGAGAAAGAAAATAGTGAAAAAAAATTAGAAAGAAATTTTAGAGAGATGTGAAAGTTTTTTAGAGAATTAAATGTGTATAAATAAAACAAATAATATGGTTAAATAATAAAACAATAAAATATAGATAGAATAAATGAATAATACCATGAGGCATGAAAGATAATACCATGAGGCATGAATGAACACTCTATTCTAAATGTTGATTCCCATGAAAAATCATATACTAAACCAATGAACATAATGGAGGTAGAAATGACCATTATTCAAACCTTCATTTCGTTATACCAAGCACCTCCTAAAAACAAGGATCAAAAGAACAATTACTTTCAAACCAACAAAGTGAAACAAGAAAAGAAAAATACAAAATTATCGGTAAGAAAATTGCAATCTCATGGTAAGAATTTTTTTTTTTAGGGTAAATTGATGATAATTGGTAAGAATCTGACATTTTCTTACTTATTTTGTTTGATTTTGCTGTAACAAATTCTAGAAATTTTAGAATTTACGAACTGACTGCTTCTTTATGGTAAGAATCGACCGAAGATTCTTACTATAATTTTAGTGATGTGAACACTGTGCTAAGATAATTTCTTATATTATTTTTGGTAATTGATGTTACGTGGTAAGAATTTGTCATTCTTCTTACTTTATTTTGTTTGATAAATTGGTAAGAATTTGACATTTTTCATACGTTATTTTGGTAATAAAAGACTGAGTATTTAGGGTTTAAAATTGATGATTTTTTGCTAATATTTTTTTTACTTTATTTTTTCTGATTTAGCTGTAACAAATTTTCGGTAAGAAAATTGTTTGTTCTTACATTTCTCTTCTTTGTTTTCGGTAAGAAAATTTGGCACTTTCTTATTTTAGGGTTTACGAATTGACTGCTTTTTTTTGTAAGAATCGACCGAAGATTTTTACTATAATTTTAGTGATGTGAACATTGTGCTAAGATAATTTCTTACATTGTTTTGGTAATTGATGATAAGTGGTAAGAATCTGTCATTTTTCTTACTTTGTTTTGTTTGATAAATTGGTAAGAATTTGACATTTTTCTTACGTTATTTTGGTAATAAAAAAACTAAGCATTTAGGGTTTAAAATTGATGATTTTTTGTTTTTCTTGACCTGTTTTTGTTACGGTAGTTGCAATTTCTTACTGTTTTTTAAGTTATATAAGAATTGCATCATTTCTTATTGTAGGTTTTATATGGTTAACGACGGCTATGAAACGCGAAAGACGAGAAGATATCAATTTTCTTACTATATCTGCAGTTTTTTGATAATTTTTTATTGTTTCTTGGTAAGAAAATTGTTGGTTTTTCTTACCAACGCATGTAATTTATTATCATTTCCGAAATTAATAATAGTGTCTTAAGTGGTAAGAAATGTGATGTATTTTCTTACCATCGCGTGTACAATTAAATACTTTTTTTTTTCAAGAAATTGGAGAATTTGTCAAATTTGTTACCAAAATTATTCGTTAGAAATTCCTAAAATATTGTAAGACATTATAATATTTCTTACTAAGTTATTTAGTAAAACGTAATGAAAGATAAAATTTCTTACCAAATGCATTTTGCCAAAAATTCTTACCAAGTGAATTTGAAAAAGAAGAAGAATAAGAAGAAGAAGAAAAAAAACTGATACAAGAGAAAAAAACGAAAACTGGAAAAAAAATGATTTTTGGCTCTAGGGGTATTTTAGTCTCACCACTTCAAATTTGGGCAAATATTGTGAACTCTTATATTTTGGACAAAATTTGTAATTTTAACCTCAAATAGGATATAATAATTGTTGTCTCTTTCAAAATATGTCCGAAAATCTACTTTTATTAGTTTTTTTTTTTCATCTTTTTCTTCAATTTTAATATATTAGGACTTAGTATAATCTTTTAATTGTTAATACAGTTCATTAATTAGAATAGAATTTATGTTTCTTTTGGCATTTGTTTTCGTTTCATTAGTTAAAATAGAGGATGCAACAAAAATCCGGGACTAACATATCCGAATTTATTATGAATATAAATTTCATTTCAAATTATATGCACATATTAACTGATATAATTTGTGCTAATTTAATTTTCACCTCTTTATTGGTAATATTGGACTTCCTTTAAATATTAAGATGGAATGAAATATTAATGTCAATGATTATTATAATTTTATATTTATTTTTCATGCTTTACCAATTGTTTTTGTTTCTAATATCAATAATTCATTACAATTCAAAAGTTGTATATCAAAAATCTTAACTCTCAATCTCCTATCAATAGCATCCAATTTATTTTCTTAAATAAAATTTATGTGATACAAATAGTATAATTTATAAAGGTTAGTATTATTTTTGCTCTATTTTTATAAAATTTATAAATAAAAAATAGTTTACGTGCTAGTTATTAAAAAAATGGCGGTAAAATAAAAATAAAAACTGTCAATCGTTTTATTTTAATATATTAATAGATTTGCGGAGGTAGAGTCCGCAAAACTCTTCAAGCGACAGTTTATACGAGGAGAAAGAGTTGACTCTTTTTTTTTTAATATGAAGTTTCAAATTCACTAGGTTGCTGCTCGTTCCCTGTTTGGAAGAAAATATGAAGTTCTTTTCTTTTCTTTTTTTTTTCGTTTCAATTCGATTGCTCTTGTGGAGTTTCTCTCTCTGTTTTATAGTCGGTTGTTACATTTGATTTTGGTACTTGAATGTCACAGTTTTGATTTGTTAACTAGTTGTAGTAGTGAGTGAGTGGTGATTTTGAGGAAGATTCATGCATTTTGGAGTATGTCAAAACTAAGTTTCTTTTTACTGCCTTGTTAGTGTTTGATGTGTAACATTAGTTAAATTCACCAATAATTTGCTTGCATTCACTCCAGATTATGTTCTTTAGTCTAGCATCTTGAATATTTCTTGCATTGTTGCCTTATTGATGATGATTGTGTTTAGAATTAGTAAAAATCTCAAATAATTTACCAGTAGTAGTTAATTGCATTTCTGAGTGGTGATTTGTGAGGAAGATTCTTGCATTTGAATACTCGAAGACTTATTTTGTTGCGTTGCTGCATTTTTATTCTTATAACAACTCAAACAGAGATTTGATTTACAAAGTCAAAATCACAACCAACAATCAAGGCTAATTGTACTCATCATTTGAGCCAGTCACCAACACATGTGAATATAACACCTAAATTCATTAAACCAAAATATGAACTACCAAAGCTGATAATCTGCATTCCCCCTTTCCATGAGAGCCAGAAGACTAGAAGAATCCAACCCAATGAACAACAAGACATGAAAAATTCAAACAACAAGAGAGACTAGTCGAGATACTAGCACAAAAGGCATTGCACTTGAAATAGAGCCAGTAGTTATAAAATCAGCAACACAGATGCTGAAACAAACTCTAAAATCCAAATAATTTATAGACTAGCAACTGAAAGAGAAGAGATGATTTGAATAGAGTAACTAATAGAGACTAGTCGAGATACTACGAAATCCATAAACAACCCCCGGTCGATATAGATCGGAGACCAAAAGACGAGAAGCTTAGATTCTCACAGGATCTAGCCAAAACTCCAATCAACATAGATTGAGAACTAAAACTTGAACCAAAGAAGAGAAATCACAACACACGATTTTGAGACCTAAAATTTACAATTTTCAAATTTGAAGGAGAAACGGACTCAAATCACATCGATCCAGAGAAAGAGAAAAAATAACAACCAATCAAAGGTTGAAACAGACAAGCAAGAGATATAATCAGTAAAACTGAAGAGAAACCAAAAAATTAAACAAGAGAATGACTATTGACGGATATGTATCTAATAAATTATTATATTTCGTTTGATGAACTATATTTTCTTGTTGTTGGATATAGGAGTCATTATATCTTACATATAATATATTACGCTATTACCCTTAAAAGTAAATATATAATATGAATATAATATAAACATATTAAATTTTGTAAAAAATATAGGCCTAGTTTGATTTGTAGGATTAGGCATGATGGATTAGGCCTGATTATATCTCAGATTGCATTATATCTTATGTTTGGATTTCAAGATAAATTAATATATTGACCTAGTATTCAATCACAGGATAGGGCGGCCCGAGACTATTGCCCTAATTGAGTCGTAGCTCCCCCCTCCGACAATTCGTATTTCGCGCGACTCCTCCATTCTAAGCCCATTATTTTGTAAAAGATGGATGAATAAAATAATGGGTGGACAACCGGCCCCTTAATTGTTTAAGTTTAGGTGATTTAGTAATAAACTAATCATTACTTTTTTTTTGGTATATAAAATTATACATGACTGATGTTAAAAGTGTTAATAAAAAATGTAATAATTTTCATTATTTCTATCATATACTTATATATTTTTTGGATTAAAATATACAAATATATATTACATTCGTCCCATAGATAGCGTCTTGCTTTCTTTATTAGGTTGTCTCATAAATAATGTCATGTTTTCATTTTCAAAAATATTTAATTTATCAAAAAGTATGGACCCTATCACTTTTTTTTTATTATTACATTTTATACTTTCTTTTTAATTTTCATGCCCAAAGAAACAAAATGTTATTTATAGGACGGAAAAAGTATTAAATATCCTTGTAGAAGGGTATATTGGAGTAGTCAATAAGCAATAATATAACAGTATATAATCTTGCAAACCAAACATGATTATCAATTATATAAAAGTTGACATGTTAACCAAACAGCTTTTTTCTATCCAGCATTCAATCTCGATTTATCTCGTATTATATCTTGCTCTTATCTAATCTATCAAACCAAACGAGCCCATAATAATATAAGGTCCGATTCATAAACCAAAGCGCTACAGTAAATTGTCTAGCGGGCCGAGTTTATTTTTCGAGCCACCAAAAGTATCAATCCAGCCTACCAAACTGCATGATAAACCTAGATTACTTCTCTTATCAAGGCTTATCATGTCTATCAAACAACCATCGCATAGCCAATAAAGAAAACTCTCTCTTTCCTCCCTCCTCATCCTCGCTTTATTTCCCGGCGACCGATGAGGGAATGCGGTAGAAACATTCATCACTCCTAGTCCTAGTAATTTCCTGCTGTCGGAAGAAAATAATTTCATCTCACGCCTTGTGCAGCAGGTATGGTGCCTGTCAAATGGCAAACCCACAGCTCTCTCTGCATCTAGAAATTATAATCTACAATTATTGTGCCTTTCTTCTCTTCCTCTCTATTCCTCTCTCTCTCTCTCTGGCACATCCTTTTTCGAAAACATGAACCCCGAAGAAGGAGAGATTTAAGAATAAGATAAGATTCAAGCTCCAAAAATTGAAAGAGAAGCAAAAGAGAAGAAGGCTGCCAATAAGAGAAGGCTCGGAGGAGAGATGTGCCAATTTCGTTTAAAGATTAGATTTTTGGTAGTCCCTCTTCATCTCTATATCTGTTTGCTAGCTGAGTGGTGCAATTCCAAATTCCAATCCAAATTACTGGTGCCAAAGAACGCTGTCAAAGAAAGAGGTATGCTTCTACAAATTATTTGATTTGCTAAGTTGGTATTATACATGAGGACAGATTAGATTTTCTGAAGCTCTACCTATCCTTTTAATTTTAATAGTATTATATTTTGATTGACGGACATAACTTTGTTTAGACTCGTTTTCAGACAAAAAACATTGAAATACTACAGTATATAAAATTTAACATAATGAAAAAAGTGAAATGCACCAAAAACACACACAAAAACACAAAACACAAAACACAAATAGCAGAAAAGAATGGAAGGAGAAGCTGCTGCCGCCGTCCTTCAAGTTTTAGTTCAAAATCTGATCGACCATTCCAAGAAAGAGATCTCACTAATCCGAGGCCTTGATAGAGAGGCAGATAAGCTAACTGGGAGTCTGGATATGATTCAGAAATTCCTCCAAGATGCAGAGACGCGTACCATCCATGGCGAAGCCGTCAAGAGCTGGCTCAAGAAGCTCGAAAACGCTGCCTTCGATGCCGAAAATGTTCTGGACGAAATCAACTACCATATTCTCTTCCAGGAAATCATGCCCATGATCAAGTCCACCAAGGAAAAGGTACTCTCGTGCTTCTGCTCATCCTTCAATCACCACATCGCACGTCCCCGTAAAACCGCTCTTAGAATCAAAGAAATCAATCATAATTTGGACTCCATTCACAAAGAGGCAACCGATCTTGGCCTCAAGGAGAGGCTTGAAGGCACAGACATGCCCTATTCTGTTGCTTTTGAAACTGATTCATTCACTCTTGATCCGATCTTTATTGGGCGAGATGATGTTGTGTCGGAAATAGTTGAGTTTCTTACCACTAGTAGTGTAACAACAAGTGATGAACGTGTTTCTATTATTTCCATTGTTGGAATGGGAGGGTTGGGGAAGACGACGTTGACTAGGAAAGTCTTCCATCATCAAAAGATTAACTCTAAATTTTTTGAGTTACTTATTTGGGTTCATGTTTCTCAAATATTTGATGCACTCATTCTTTTTAACAAAATGCTTAAAGAGTTGAATTGTGATGAGGCAGAGAGTAGGCAGGATATTTTGAAAAAGCTTAAAGAAGCTTTGATGGGGAAAACTTTTCTTCTTGTTCTTGATGATGTGTGGAACCAAGATTATATGAAATGGGAAGATTTTATCAATTCTTTATCAGGAGTTACTGCTACCATGGGAAATGCCATTGTTGTAACCACCAGAAATATGGAGGTGGCTTCGATTGTGAATCCACTTCTTACACATGAGCTGAGAGGCTTATCGGATGAGGATTGTTGGTCGATAATCAAAGCTAAAACCTTCGGAAAAGAAGGAGGTGTTCCCTTTGAATTTCAGACCATCGGGAGAAAGATTGCGAGAAGATGTCAAGGTTCGCCATTAGCTGCCAACGTAGTTGGTGGAGTTCTCCGCCAGAAATCTAAAGAAAAATGGCTCTCAATCCAAGAGAATTGGCTCTCACGCGTTGAAGGAGATAGTATCACAAAAATATTGAGGTTGAGCTTCGATAATCTGTCTCCACCATCTCTCAAGAAATGCTTTGCATACTGGTCCATGTTTCCTAAAGGTTACAGAATCAGGACGCAGGAACTGATCGAGTTCTGGATTGCAGAAGGATTCCTTCAAGATGATGATGGAGGCAATGACGACTTGGAGTCCGTGGGGGAAAAAATTATCAACATTCTTCTACAGAACTCTTTACTGCAAGTTGCAGAGAGAGATGATGATTACGGTATTGCAAAATACTATTCTTGCGTGATGCACGATCTTGTGCACGATCTTGCATGTTCTATTTCAGGTTCTTCTTCTGATATTAATGCAGATAGTAGCAGCCGAGTTCGATACATGATTCTCCAAGGCAAATCAAGTAGTATCACTATCAAGAAAGAAGAGTCGAAACATTTGCGTACATTATTGTTGGAAGGTGAAATTTCTGGTATAATGTTATCAGACTTCGAAGGTCTGCATGTTTTAGGAGTTTATAATCATGGAGTTAAAAAGTTGCCAGTTTCAGTTAGGAAGTTGATACATCTGAGACATCTTGATATTTCAAAGACACGAATCGAATCTTTGCCAGCATGGATCTGTGAACTCCATTTCTTGCTAAAGTTGGGAGCAGGTACACATAGTTTGAAGAAACTGCCAAGTACGTTAAAATATTTGGTTAACTTAAGGCATCTTTATATTAGGTCTGTTGTTGAGTCGCCCGCTGAGATTGGGAGATTAACTCATCTACAAACACTAAGGTACTTTAGAGTGGGCGGTGAGAAGGGCCGTCAAATTGAGGAGCTCGGAAGCTTGAATAATCTCAAAGGAGAACTGAAGATAAGTAATCTTGAAAAGGTTGGTGGTAAGGAAGAAGCTGCAAAAGCAAAACTGTTCAAGAAGTCAAAATTGTTGAAGTTGCATTTGGAATGGAGTGGAAATAGAGAAGTTGAAACAGATAATAATGATGAGAATGTTTTGGATGGGCTCCAGCCTCACTCAGATCTGAGCAAGTTATGGATTAAGGGATTCGAGGGCAGAAGATTTCCAGTATGGACTATGAAGATGGCAGTAGTTGGTCAAGGCTCTTGGGTAGGACTCAACAGTTTGATAGAGATAAAGCTCTCGTTGTGTTGTGAATGTGAAGAAATCCCAATGCTTGGGCACTTGCCAAATCTCAAGTCTTTGATGTTGGTAGGATTGAGCAATGTGATGTCTATAGATTCTTCATTCTACGGATTGGTGAACACCAACACGACACGAATTGTATTTCCAGCTCTTGAAAAGCTCAAAATCATCGATATGCCTAAGATGGCAGAATGGGAAGAAGTGGAACTTGATGAGAGTGAAACTGAAAATGAAGTGAAGGTATTTCCTCGCCTCGAATATTTGGAGTTCAAAGAGTGCAAGCTATTGATGAGTGTTCCAACTCATTTCTCATCATCATTATCATGCCTTAAACTTTTGGAGATTTGCAATATCGGAGTAAAATGTCTCCCAGATTATTTATTCATCAACAATCCGAATCTGTCTGAGTTAGAGATAAAGGAGTTCCCCAATTTGAGAGAACTACCAGAAGGGCTCCACACTCTTAGTTCTCTCGAGAAATTGAGCATTTCTAACTGTGTAAATCTCAACCGGATAGGTGATAATCCAAGTGGTGGAGGAGAAGAAGGCAGCTTCACATCCCTTCGTATCATAGATATAAATTCCTGCAATGCGCTAATGCATTTGCCATGTGAAATGGTAGGATCCTCCCTCGAGCAACTCCACTTGGTGAGATTGTCTAGCCTCATGAATCTACCCACTCTTATTCACTGCCTCCCAAAATCGCCTCGTCTAACACATTTGAGAATCATTGATGTTCCTAATCCCGAGTTCATTACTTCATCTTCCACTGCTGAGATTCTGACTTTTGGTAGCTTGCGACAGTTAACTATGGATGTTAGCATGGAGAGTGCGGGTGGCATTCTGCAGGGATGCTGCCACTCACTTGATATCTTAGCCTTGAATGGGATGGAAACTTTGGATTCTCTGCCGGAATCAATTCAACATCTGAATTCTCTTTCTTGGTTAAAGTTTGAGAATTTCGGGATGGAAGAGTTGCCTGAATGGTTTGGAAACCTCTCATCTCTACGCACTTTGGCTGTATATAACTGCAAGAAGTTAAGGCGGCTGCCCTCTATGGAAGCAATGCGCCGCCTCATAAGGTTAGAAAGCTTAGCTGTTAAGGACTGCCCGGAGTTAGTAATTCGAAGTGATTCTGAATGGTCCAAGGTTTCTCATATCCCAGAAATCATTATTGATGGTTTACTAACCAAAGCTGGTAAGTATAGTTTCTTCGAGAAAACATGAAGCTGCATTTCCTTTTTCACTTGATCGCTATTGTTTTGGTGCTAGTCTTTTTAAGTAGATCTAATTTTATCAAAATGCTGAAACATGGGTTTTTTATTTTTATTTTTTATTTATTCGTTTTTATTTTTATCGAGAACGAGTTTGTTTGGGACACTTATTTTTGTTTCTTCGGAGAATCATTGATTTAAGTTTTAATAATTCCCATTCATCATTTATTGTGATGTATACAGTTGATTTTGAAGAAAGTGGTAGGGGAGAAGGTGGAGAGAGAAAACATCTGTGTTTGAGGTGCCTCTAGAGAGTGATGAGGGGGCAAACAATTAGAGTGAAGAAGGAAACAGAGTTCAATTGGAGAGGCACAGCTGCTCCAAGTTCATGACTTGCTCTGCCTCTCTTCATCAACGTGATAGTTACTTGCAAGAATTGTTACATTGCACCTTGCAACTGCCATTCCCTCATCTTTGTTTGATATATTCAGACATAGCATCTCCAACACTACTCATGTTTTACATGTATATATATGCTCCAATTCTCATGTCCCCACCCGCCCCCCCTCTACTGTTCTCGATTCCTCTCAGTCGTCTCTCTCTTCGGACGGCCACTGTCTTCTACCCTGCGCCATCACCAGCAGAGCACCACCGCCACTTCGAAAGCCGCCCACCTCTGTCCTCCCCTCTTCCGTGGCAGCAGTGAAGGGCAGCGAAAAAGGGGAGGAAAGGAAACTCTACCACTTTTCCTTTAAGGTTGATAAAAAGTTATAGGTTTCCTTTAACAACTTTTATAGTTTATAGTCTTATGCTGTGATCTTGATTTTAATTGTAGATTATAAGTGGATTTTCGTTTGCTATTCTAAATGAAGAATTTCTAGTTGCACAGTTTCAATTTTGAGGTTTTTGGTTTATGAAATTCTGTGTATGATAAGAGGTGGAAGACACTTGCTGGCTATGTTAGAATTCAAGATTTGGTGTAGTTGGACAGGTAAATGGAATGGTTTCTGCAGTAGCCATTCTCCTTTTTACTTCCTGCCTTCTTTTCTTGCTTATTATGTTTTCATGTTATTTTCTTCTCTCTTCTACTTTCTTTGTGGTTGAAGTAAAATGTGGAGTGATGATTGGAGTGTGTTTCCATATTTATATTACGCTTGTGAAATATGTGTGGTTGCGTTTTTATCCTTGAAACAGGTGGAAGAAAGTCTTTTTTTTCTTTCTAGATTTGAGGAATATATGTTGCACTAGATAGGGACTCTTAGGATGAATAGACTATAGATTTGTGAAATATGTGCGGGTGTGGTTAGGGGTGGACAAATTTACCGAAACGAAAGTATACCGGACATACCGTATCGAAAAATACCGAAAATATCGTAATTAACGGTATATCGAACTTTTCGGTACGGTTACGGTATGAGTTTTTTTATACCGCGGTATACCGGTCAACACCGAAGATTTGGTATACTGAAAAAATTCAGTATATACCGAACATTCGGTGTACCGAAACTTTGATACATACCGATTATACCGAGATACCTAATGTTCGATATGTGCCAATTTTCAATATATACCGAAAATTATCAAAAACTTACATATTTTTTTAATATTAATTATATTCTAATTTCATTTTATATTTTGAGAATATTACAAATTTAAATACAATCTTAATAAATGTTTAATTATTTAACTAATTTTCAATACGTTAGTATTATTTAAAAACATTACAAATATAATATACGTAATTTGTCTTTTAATCTTTAGCGATCAAATATTTAAATACATTTACTAACAAAGACAACAATTGTATTGTACTATAATATCAATAATATTGCGAATTTAATTTACATTTGTTAAAGATGTATAATACAAGTAGATAATAACACTAACATTTCATAAACACTTTTAGAAAAAAAAATTCAGGTATAATATTCAATTTTTCGGTATACCGAAATACCGAACTTTGGTACGGTATACCGAAAATTTGGTACGGTATTGGTATGGACTTTGTTCCATACAAAATTTACGGTATATCGAAAATCAGTATACCGAAATGTTTGGTATGGTAACGGTATGAAAAAGTGCATACCGAAAATTTTCGGTACGGTATCGGTATGGCGAAAATTTTTCAATATACCGTACCGGTCCACCCCTAGGTGTGGGGCGATACGATTCGCATACGAGGATACAAATTTTTTAAAAATTTAAGATGCGATTTGTCAATGATATGTTTATATATTTATATTTTATTATATATATCACCTATTTTTATAAAAATAACATTTATAAATTAAATACTACATTATAAATGTCAATTAAAATGAAAATTTCAATTAAACCCCATAAATTAAATATTATATTAATTTTCCCCGTGTATCCAATACTGCAATATGAAAATTTTAGAAGAATCCGTGCAATCGCACCTGTATCCCTTGCGTATCCGATACTGCAATATGAAATTTTTAGAAGAATCCGTGCATTATAGCTTGAGGCTCAAGCCTCGTTCGGTATCCAAGAAAAGTCAAGAAAAGCTCAATTATCCAATATTTTTTCTCTATAAAACTATCTTGACTGAACAATAACTCATCGAGATAAGTTTATATGGTTTTTAATTTATCTAGTCTTTTCTTATGAACAACACGGGCCCTATAGATACAATGGATGGATTAATTTGCCCAAGCTACAAGGACATCAATCAAATTCTCATCTCTCTTATTTTTGTTACTTTGCATGGCCCAAACGTACTTGGCCCAAACCAACTCAAGCATTTAAAATTAAAAAAAAAAAAAAAAAACTTCTCTCTCCTCTTTTACTACCTTTTCCCCTTCTCATTTTCCCCCGGAAACGCAGCCGATTCGGGGCGGCGGTACGAACATTAGCAACTCCACTAGTAATTTTCCGGCTACTTTTTGCGATTAGCAAACTAAGCTAACTACTCTACCACGAAAATAATTTGATGCCATTCTTTTCAGTTAGGCAGAAAGCCTAATGTCTGTGTCACTGCTCCGACCTTTCCTCAGATTACCCTCCCTTCTCCACCGTTCTATTTCATTCCGGTACATCTCTCTATCTCCGCTCTAGAAATTATAATCAACAATTATTTTACCTTACTTTTCTCCCTCCATGTTAGGCAAATCCTTGTAAAGCAAGAACCCATATTCACTCTCATAAGGCACCCATTTCAACTGCATCACTTCTGGCAATGGAGAAGTATCACTCATGGGACAGTGAACGTGGTGATTTCACCCCAGGGAAATCCCAAGTTCGAGACCCACGAAATTGATCCACCGAGGAAGGAGAAATTCAAGAATAAGAAAAGATTTAAGCTTCAAAAATTGAAAGAGAAGCGAAAGAGAAAGGCTGCCAATAAGAGAGACCCTAGAAGGCTTGGAGTCAAAGGCGATAAGAAACGAAAATTTGCCACTGCAGAGGAGAAGATCAAGTACAAGCTCGAACAAGTATGTGCTGATTTTGTTTAAAGATTCAATTTTTCGTAGTCCCTTTGATTTGTATATTCTGTTATGGAGTTTCACTCTCTGTTTCATATCGCTGGTTGTTACATTTGATTTTGGTACTTGAGTGTTACAGTTTTGATTTGTTTAAAGGTTGTTGTAGTGAGTGGTGATATAGTGGAAGATTCATGCATTTTGGAGTATGTCAAAACTGAGTTTCTGTTTAGTGCCTTGTTAATGCTTAATTATGCTCAACTTTAGTGAAATACAGAAATAATTTGCTCGTCTCAGTCTCAGATTTCCTTCTTTCTTCTAGCATCTTGCACTTAGTCTATGTATTATTGTCTTATTAATGTTCATTGCATTTGAAATTAGTAATAATTGCAAATAATTTACCAGAGTGTTACTCTTTGATTTATTAGTTGATTGCTGCTCTGAGTGGTGATCTGGAAGAAGATTCTTGCATTTGGATACTCAAAGATTTAGTTGTTTGTATGGCTGAATTGTTAATCTCGTATCCAGATTAGGTTCCTTTTCTGAGAATTGGCACTTGGTGGTTGTATTTCTGCCTTCTTGGTGTTTGATTGTATTTGGAACAGTAAAAATCACAAATAATTTGTTCATATTCAGATTTATGATGATCGTAGCAAGTACACTCTTTTATCTAATCCCGTAAGTGGTTAGTACCACATTAAGACTTCCTGTTTTTCTTATAATTGGGGAATTGGTTTCAGGCAAGAAAAAAGGAAGCCTTGCTAATCGAAAGGCTAAAAAGGTACGAAGTTCCCAAAGCTCAGGGCCCTATGGTTAAACCCCAAGTATTAACTGGCGAGGAACGATTTTATATGAAGAAAATGGCCCAGAAAAGGTCCAACTATGTTCAAGTTGGAAGAAGAGGAGTCTATGGAGGAGTAATTCTTAATATGCATATGCATTGGAAGAGACACGAAACAGTCGAAGTCATTTGCAAACCTTGTAAGCCTGGTGAAGTGCACGAGTATGCGGATGAGATTGCTAGGCTAAGTGGTGGAATTCCAATCCAAGTTATTGGAGATGACACCATAATCTTTTATCGCGGAAAAAATTATGTGCAGCCAAAGGTCATGTCGCCAATTGATACGCTATCAAAAAAACGGGTATGCTTCTAGAATGATTTGATTTTTAGTTTTTCATGGTATTATACATGGGATGAATTAGATTTTCTTAAGCTCTCCTTAACTTGTTGCTTGTTAATTGTGAAAGAGAATGAAAGAAACACATATTTTTGAGAAAAATATCCACGGTGTGTTGTTTAGATTTACAAAGCCTCACATTCCCGTATATATAGAGGCAGTAGAAACGAAGCCAAAATTTAATCCTAAAGATGAAAGGATCTATCTGCTATCTAAAGGAACATATAGATAAACTCTTCACATGAATATTAAACATTTGGCACATTATTGTGTTCTTAACATGTTACACTATTATCAGAACTTGTTACACTTAAGTTCGAGGATGGTGTTTACCATTCCCTCTTTATGAAGTAAAGCTATCTGAATTCTACCTCCTTAGAAGGCACCGCCTTGCAACTGTATATAGTCGACTTCTTGTACAATGATAAAGAAATCCAGAATTCGATAAACCAGTGCACTAAAATGTTATGTGGACCTTGTGTTGTGGTTTTGCTTGAACTTCTACTCTTGATAATCATAGCTTTATAAAAGGCCTTTTCCTTTTTGATATGTTGTATCTTCTTCTACAGGCACTTGAAAAATCAAAATATGAACAATCACTTGAGTCAGTGAGAAGGTTCATTGCCATTGCTGAGAAGGAACTAGAACTATACTACCGACATATTGCCCTCTATGGTGATCCAAATGATAGTGATCCTAAATCGATCTTGGATTCTTCAAAGGTGAAAAATCTTTTTAACGAAACTAATTCTTCTACTATGAGAACTGGTTTTGATGATGAAGAACTCTCTGAGGACGAAGACGAGTCTTCACATGATTTGGATTATGAGGATGATGGCATGCTTAGTGAAGATTTGGCTTCTTCTGATGAAAGTGGTGATGAGAAATGATTTTTTGATGTTTTTCTTTTCAAAATGGTGATTTGATCTGTGTTTGAGTTCATTATAAGGCAATCACTTAACTATGTAAGTAAATTGAAAATTTTGTAGAAAACTGAAAGTTTTGTTGATAGAATATTTGATGATTATTTCTCCCATGGGTGGTTTACTTCTTTTAAAATAATTTGAAAAAAAAAAAAAAAAAAAAAAACTAGACGACAACTATAATTCACGTATTCAAGTTATACTACGGTAGTAGGAAAACAAGAATGAACAAATAAAACTAGACAACAACTATAACTCGCGTATTTAAGTTGCACTAATAAGAAAATAAGAATGAACAAATAAGCAATCAATTAATACGTTTTCGATTCAAATCAATGGTCTGTTGCTCAAATTATCTCTCGATCTCTTTTACTACTATCTAAGGGTGGTTCCAACAATAAATCACAATTCCAACCTTTAAATTGTCACATCAGCTTTGGAACCCAACTATATTTTTCTCTAGGTCTCCTAATAATACTCAATCCCTTTAATATTCTCTTAAATATGTTTTAAAAAGAAAAAAAAATACTCCCTCCGTCTACGATCTTTAGACACATATTTTTGGCACACATTTCATACATCTTGACGATGCTCGTAGTATTCGGTAAAAGATTTTTTTTTTACAAAAAATTATTTTAAAAATCAAGACGCTGGAAACGCAAACCAAAATAAATGAGTTTAAAAATCGTATACGGAGAGAATAGGTTTTGCATCACTTTTCAGCAAGGGTCCCCACTTGCACCTGGTTTCACAATTTTTTTTTTCTAAAAACTTGTTTCTTCATTCTCCAATGATAGTTTCTCATTTTAGAAGCTGGAGAAACCAACCATTAGAGACACATGATATGTATATCTATCTATTTCTAACTTTCCCCACAATAATTTAATCGGTTTCTAAAAGTACTACTAACTTCTAAAGGTATACGGTACTACTTAGATACCATCAAATTATTATTAATAGTGCAATAAATCAACCAATAGAATTACACTACAATAAATGAAGCATTCGTTTCAAATGGAGATTAAATATTACAAATATAAACTTAGTGGAGTAATATATTATCGACTGACGAAACCATGGGTTGCTATCAGCCAACAGATACAGATCTGTCCTTTGGCTTTGTACAATTTATAAAATGCTACTGAAGAATAATTTATTTCCATTTGGACTAAAATAAACAAATAAACGTTATAAAAAAAAGAGAGGCGATTTTCAGGCCACTAGGCTGTTTATATATAATGGTTTAATAATAGAGCAAATGGATTAGAATCTGCATTTTCAATATTTTTTCCTATTTTTCTAAACTTATATCAAATGTACATGTAGAAAAATCCTAAATATTAGGTACGATCACTTCTTGAGCACTTTTTTTTAAGATGTAAATACACATGAGCAATTTATATAAATCATACTAAAATCATCTTATTAGGTAGTAAGCGTATTATATTAAGAGTGAAAAATTCAAATGTCCATTTAAGTTAATAGACATCAAAATATGTCCACCAACATAAGAATCTCAAATTAAGTCCATTTTTTGTATTTGTGGACAAAAATGCCCCTGAAATTTGAAAAGCAAAAAACCCCAATTTCCCCAAATTCTGAAAAAGCGTCCCTCCCCCTCATTTCACCATTTTTTTGTGGTTTCTCCCAAATTTTTACGGTTTCAGCATTCAAAATCTCTCCCCCCCAAAATTGTCACCGCCGTCCGTCGATTCCAGCCACCCCTTCGCCGCCTTGCCGCCACCACCCATCCCTTCATGTCTTTCGATGATGAGTTTGTTCCAGAAGGGGAGTCCGGCGAAGAGAGCGACGCCGCCGAGGAGAGCGACGCCGAGTCTAGCGACGCCGGCGATGAGAGCGCCGCCGAGGAGAGCGACGTCAGTTACGAGAGCGACACCGAAGGCGACGCCGGCGGAGAAGAAGAAGTTCCACCAAGAATTAACCTTAATATGGTGTTGCAGGTAGTTTAAAAACCCTAAATCATGATTATTCGAATTTCTGGTTTGAAATCGTGCTAGTTTTGTTGCTTGTGCTCTTGATTGTGTTGTTTTTGTCGGACTGGGTGTAGAATTAGGGTCTAAGGGGGACTATATTGATGAAATAGACCCTATAGACCCCGATGCAGATATAGAGTTGCATCTAGTTTGACATATCGTGCTAGTTTTGTTGCTTGTGCTCTTGATTGTGTTGTTTTTATCGGATTGGGTACAGAATTGGGGTCTAAGGGAACTATTTTGATCAAATAGACCCTATAGACCCCGATGCAGATTTAGAGTTGCATCTAGTTTAACATAATTGTGAGAAAACCTACTTATACGAATTTATGGTTTTAAATCATGCTAGTTTTGTGGCTTCTGCTGTTGATTGTTGTGTTTTTGTCAGATTAGGTGCATAAGTGGGGTCTAATGGGACTATTCTGACCAAATAGATCCCTTAGACCCCAATACAACATTAATTAAACCTGAATTCTAAAGCTTTAGACCTTAATTGGGTGCGAAGAATGGGGCTATAAGGGGACTATTTGGACAAAATAGCCCCTTTAGATCCCAATCTATATTTAGAGTTGAGTTTAATTGTTTGCTCTGCTTGTTGAATTATGATTGTTTGAATAATGCAATTCATTGTTTGAATATATAGTTGGATTTAGATTGTAATTAAGCTTTCAGAATTGGGATCTAAGGTGACTATTTGAAACAAATAGACCCTTTAGACCCCAATTCATAGTTATATTTTTTACGAGTTTCATGGATTGAACTGGTTGTTGACTTGGGCCTAACGGCTCTATTTGATTCAAATAGTCCCTTTAGACCCCAATTCATTTATGATTTAATTTATTTGTTATGGATTCCGTTTTATGAATTTGTTTGGCTTATCATCAGGTTGAATGGGAGTACGAAAGACCGTTGCTTATCGTTGAATACCACAAAGTCCACATGACCATGAAAGAGGATTTATTGAAGTAATCCGATCTAGAATGAATTTTTGACCCTTTTTTTTTGAGTTTTTTTTACGTTTTTTTTTTCTCGACTTTTTTTAGTGTTTTTTATTTTTGATTTTTTTTTTTCAAGATTTTTGTAACGAGAGCAAGAAACCCTATATCAAAATTGGGTTTATTGGGACTATCACCATCAAATAGTCCCAATAGACCCAATACCGGCCATTCGATCCGGTTTATATTGAGATTATTTGCGTCATTCCAATTCCAATTGCATAAAATTCAAATGAAATCATAAAATCCTAAATTTGAATTGGGTCTAATAGGTCTATTTGAATTAAATAGTTCATTCGACCCCAATTCAGCACACCTAGTCCAGTGTACAATCACAATCCAAAAAGCAGTTCAAACCATAAATTGCATCATTCCAATACCGTTGCATAAAATTCAAAATCTGAATTGAGGTCTGATGAGTACTATAGGTACTATTTTGACATTAATAGTACTAATAGTACCAATTGTTTAATAATTTTAACACCAACAATAACAAATAGAAACGCACGAAAAATACATCTACATTCGTATTCACATATTTAAAAAAAAAAAAAAATGTGAACAAGGTCTAATTAGTACTATAGGTACTATTTCGGCATTAATAGTACCGTTAGTGCCAATTATATAACAATTTTAACCTCAATAATCAGGAAAGAAGAAGAAGAAGAAGAAGAAGAAGAAGAAGAAGAAGAAGAAGATAACAAAATCGAAAAAAAAGCATACAAAAAAAGAAGACACAACAACATAATGAATCTCATGTCATTTTTATTCACAATCAGAAAAATACAAAATTAAAAAAAAAAGAACACATCAAAATCTAACATATCAAAATGTGAAAGGAAAGAAAAAAAAAAGGAAAAATAATTAAAAAAAATAGAACATCAACAATCAGAAAATGAAGAACAAAAAGGGAAAAAAGAGAAGAAGCAGATCCGATGCCAAGAGAGAGAAATCCGGCGAAATTCGCGAGGAGCGAAGAGAAAGGAACCGGCGACGGCTATGATCCGGTGGAGGCTTCGCCGATTGAGAGGCACGGCCACCGCTGCTGGAGAGAGGCAAGGCCACTGCTGCTGTGTCGGGTTGATATGCTCCCAGATCCACGACGTCCAGAGGCATCAGATCTGGAGCGGCTGAGGAGGAAAGGAGCGGCGATGGATCTGGATCTGTTCGCCGTCAATGATGTTGGAGGAGGAGGAGGAGGAGGCGGCTGTTACGCAGGAGCAGTGGCGGGTAGAGAGAGGAAACGTCCGCCACTCGATTGGGGCTCATCTCCTACAGTTGCCGCCGCAGCCAAGCTTGGGGGAAAGAGAATCGACGACGCCGAAAGAGAGATAGAGAGAGAGATGAAAATTTTCAATTTTCTAATAGCTTGGGAGGGAGGTGAAAGCGCCCAAAGTGCATTGGAAATGTGAGGGAAATTAATGCCTCATTAAGGGTATTTTGGGGACAAAATGCAAAAGATGGACTCAATTTGAGTTTTTTAAGTTGGTGGACATATTTTGATGTTTGTTAACTTAAATGGATATTTTTATGCATTATCACTTAATTTAAATTACATATGATACTTGTGGATGTGTACGTTTTATTTTCAATTTCGATATAAATGTCAGTCTGTACTAATGTGTCACAGGTGTGCAAATCAATTCTCATACTTGCACAAATTCACTCTTTATATATATATATATATATATATATATATATATATATATATATATATATATATATATATATATATATATTTTTTACTTTTGAAAGATTCAATCAAAATTAATATAAACAAATTTTTGCAATATATTAATTAATCAATAATGCATGGTTAAATTAATGCAAACACACCGAGCATAATCAATTCGTGAATAAATTAGTTGGATTTTTCTATTGCCGACCGACAGCATTATAATAAATTATTCATTCGTATTAATTAATCAACCATGCATATGATGTGTTCGAATAATAATAGATTGTAAGATATTACACAGTTGGTAATAGAGGATCTCGTGCACCTCATGGGATCCAATTGATACGGAAATATTATGTTAGCTATTTATCGTGCTTTAGATAATATTTTGTGTAAATAGAATTTTAAATTTTTAGAATAAGATCGTATGGATTTTGTGTGACCTGAGTTGGAAAATTCCACCAAAGGCGCTGTATTTAATTGATAACAAGAGTTTTGTCTATAATACACTATCAGAAATGCTACATCGTCCATCGTACGCACACTCAATGTGTCCACCGTTGATATGACAGTACCACGTTGACAAATTTTCTAACTAGGGTTTAACTTTTTTTAAGTAATTTTTTAAGTACTATACATTATAAATATTCTCAAGATTATTTGAATCAACAATTTTGTCATTGTGGTCTACAAAAATAACAATATTTTTTCTTCTATTTTTCTTTTCTACTCATTATATTCCAAAATTAACCCTAAAATCTACTTTACATTTTATAATTTTATAACTAATTATTAGATTCACCTGTTTGTCCCACATCGACTTGAAAAGGGTCACAAAATCTATATATATAATGGATGATCATCTCCTATTGCAAGACCTTTTAAAGGATGTGGACGGTCCAATTTTAATACTAATAATTCATTTTCTTAATGTCTATGTTTGATCGGTCAGAACTAAATTTTACAAGTGTCGAGTTATTTGGGGCCATTTTTCTTTTATAAGAAATGGGGTATAAAAGAAAGAATAATGAGATGCAACCTAAGGCATCCCTTTTAGGCATGAGTTTAGGTGCGATATAGTTCTTCGAAGTCTTCGATATATAACAAAGGAATTTTATGAATTTGATCGATATGGTCAAAACATCATTTATTTTCTTTTAAATAAAAACATCATCAATTATTGATTTATTGTCCTTTATTAGTTGTGATTTTAATAATGATTTTAGTATATGTATGAATAGAAATTCACAATATATACACAAGATAAAACATTCCCACTCTGATTTTCACATTAGTGTAGTGTGCGGGAATTGGGAAACAATATTTACTCACGTGTAGTTTTACTTTTTTGGGAGGAAATAAATATATAGTCTTACAATTAATTAGGTTATTTAGCTCAATTGGCAGGAAAGAAACAAGATTTACATAGATAGTCTTACAATGGATAACTTTTCAATTAATAAAAAATGTGTGTAATAGGTATTTGCTTTTTATCGTTTAGATAGATCGAATCGTTATAGATACGACATTCAAACTTTATCCAACATATTTTAAGTAACATTTTGAGTAACGATTCGATCTATTTATCTCTGAAAGGAAAAAATAAGTTGATAAATTTATCCTCACATCCAATCGCTCTAAATGCTAATCCGATCCCATAATTCATGGAAAAAGCATTAACTAAATCCAACTCTTTTTTAAACCACCTAATCCAAATATGTAAATTATTTGGTGCGACATAACAACTTCATTTTTTCCCTTAGCGGTATCCCAATTTGTTTTCTCATTACTTTTCACGATTTAATTATGGAATGTAATTCTGTAACATGAAATTTTTTCTATTGGTTTGTGTCGTTTTCAATTCTGCAGATTTTCATTCGTGTTCTTTAAATTGTTCTTGTTCGTGGTTTTGAATGGGCTTCTGCAATTGGGTGTTATTAAGTTGTTTTTCTTACAACTTTAGGTGTGATTAGTCTTATATATATAACAAAAGAATTTTATGAATTTGATCAATGATCAAGACATCATCTATTTTCTTTTAAATAAAAACATCATCAACTATTGTCCTTTATTAATTGTGATTTTAAATTTTTAATAATGATCGTAGTATATGGATGTATAGAAATTCACAATATATACACAAGATAAAACATTCCCACTCTGATTTTTACATTAGTGTAGTGTGCGGGAAACAATATCTACACGTGTAGTTTTACTTTTTTGGGAGGAAATATATATATAGTCTTACAATTAATTAGGTTATTTGGCTCAATTGGCAAGAAAGAAATAAGATTTACATAGATAGTCTTACAATGGGTAAATTTTCAATATAAAAAAAATGTGTTTAATAGGTATTTGCTTTTTATCGTTTTAGATAGATCGAATCATTATAGATACGATTCAAACTTTATCCACATATTATAACAAAAATTATGAGTAACGATTCGATCTATTTATCTCTGAAAGGACAAAAAAAAAAAGTTGATAAATTTATCCTAAAATCCATATTTATTACTACTATATTATATCGATTATCCTCATATCCAATCGCTCTGAATACTAATCCCATAATTCATGGAAAAAGCATTAACTAAATCCAACTTCTTTTTTTAACCTACCTAATCCAAATATGTTAATTATTTATAACGACATCATTTTTTCCCCAAAAGCGATATTTCAATTTGTTTTCTCATTATTTTTTACGATTTAATTATGGTATGATAGTTTTTTTACAATAAAGTTCCTTCCAAAAAAAAAAATGGCATGATAAAATATTATCAAAAATTAAAATATAATAGAGATTTTTTTTTTTGTTTTTTTGTTTTTTCATACTATACCATTAAGCTATATATCCCAACTTTGTTACATTCAACCCTTTAATATTGTAGGTCCAGGCTAAATGGTAACCCAAAATTAACTGAATAAGAACAATTCTTAAACAAATATTTTAAATTTGAAGTATATGTTAGATTAACTAAAACTCATAATTACATGTATTTATCCGGATCAATTAAATGGAGACTTAATTTTTTTGTTTTGGTCAGAAAATAAGTTTATTAAAAGAAAGAGGGAGAAAAGGTACAAGGAGTACCATAGTACAAAGAGGAAAACTCACACCCATTTATCGCACAATTTCCGACTGTTCCAAACTTCAAAACTACAGTTTGATTCCGCCTCGCCTCGGACCAAACACCAGCTCCAAAAACGACATTTTATTTCTTTTTCCATTCGCCGAAGATTCCATTCAATGTGTTCGAACTTTACAGAGTTCCTCCATTATAAATGGAGACTTAATTATAAATTCATTTTGCTGTTATAATTTAAATAACGACACATTTAAGATGAGTTTTCCAATCCAACCAATTACTTCAACTCTACCAAAATTAATCCTAAAAAAAAAAACTCTATCAAAATTAGTTATGATTTTATTATAAGATAATAGAAAATAATCAAATTCATACCAAATACTTTGTATAAGTTCAGATCCGATTTTAAATAATGAAGCCATGAGTAAAAAAAAAAAATGAAAAAATAGTTGTTGTGGAACGCCCACCCTTTACGTGCAACACAAGCCAATAGGAAAAAAAAATCATGTTACAAAATTACATACCATAATTAAATATTTAGTGGATTATCCATCATTATCGCCACCCAATCAATTAACAACCAAAAATAAATAAAAATTAAATAAATCCATGAATAATCCTAATTAAAGTCGATAACGAATTACTACACTCGAAAATCCATTTTTTCCAGCTCTATATAATATCACCCCTCTCCTCTCATTCTCTCATCTCATTCTCTCTGCACACATACTTACGTACACTTTCTCTCTATATATATTTACATATTTTATTCGTATATTCGCTCAAATCAATACAGCTATGGCGAATCAAGGAATGATCGTGAGCTTCGGCGAGATGCTCATCGATTTCGTGCCGACCGTCTCCGGCGTCTCGCTGGCGGAGGCGCCCGGATTCCTCAAGGCTCCCGGCGGCGCTCCGGCCAACGTGGCGATCGCCATCACCAGGCTCGGCGGGAAGGCGGCGTTCGTCGGGAAATTGGGGGACGACGAATTCGGCCACATGCTCGCCGGAATCCTGAAGGAGAACAAGGTCTCCGCCGAAGGCATCAATTTCGACAAAGGCGCCCGCACCGCCTTGGCGTTCGTGACCCTACGCTCCGACGGCGAGCGTGAGTTCATGTTCTACCGGAACCCCAGCGCCGACATGCTCCTAAAGCCGGAGGAGTTGAATCTCAACCTTATCAAATCTGTGAGTAATTTTTTATTTATTTTAATTTATTTCTGATTATATGTGATTCGATTCGATCGATTTTATCTGAAATATTATGTGGATGCAAAAAAAAAAAATTGGTATATTCTGTGGGATCTGATTTATTGGATAATCGTATGTGTGTTTGCATTGATGGTTACAGAAACGAGTACTTATGCGTGATTTCTTGTATAATTTTGGCTGAATCTGAATTAGTATTTGTTTGGATGAATAATAGATCTAATGATTCTGAATTTTTTGTTTGCTTTCTGCAATTAGTTTTGGATTGTAATGGCTGTAGAGTGAATCTCACGCGCATCACATGTTGCCTTTGGGTGTATAATTTTGACTGATAGCTTGTTAGGACCAAGTATTAGTAATTATTTGTGTTAATGGTGAGATTATTTATCCACATCGAATCCAGCAAGGATTGGGGTCCACAATTGGTTGCTGAAATCGAGATCTTTATAATTTACTGTGCCGTGAAATTTCTCCAGTGTGAATATTTGAGTTTTTTATTGACCCAATTCAATTCATTTAGTTCCTGATATCAATAATTGTTGCAAATAATTTTTCATAGAACTAACAAAGGAAATTAAATAAAAATCATATCTTCAGCATATCCATATTGTAATAATTCCACTCGGAGTTCCATGATCTGATTCGCTTGATCCATATGTCCTTTTCACAATAACGCTGCTCATTTTTTTAACTGCATTAATTTTTCACAATTTTTTCAACTTTTCAGATGTTCTTCAGTATTATACAGTACCTATTTGGTGAAAATAGTGCTTTGGAACTTCTGCATGTGACCTAATTAAATTAGAAAAGAAGTATGAAACTGTGCTTTGCCATAAATTAGAGTATGATGGATACATGTAACAAGATGTCCAAGAGTTGCATAATTGTGCTGGCTCTTTTCACACACACAAAAATTTTCCAAGAAAATGATGAAGGGTGAGCCCGTGTGTACTATGTGACTGTTCAAAAGATTGATACTTTTATTTGTATGGATTAATACTTTTTTATATAAAGATTGACACTTTAAAAAATTGACACTTTTATACGTTAAATAATTATGTTAAAAATTAACACTTTTATTTATATAGATTAACACTTTTTTGCATAAAAATTGACACTTTGACCCGGCCACACTACGTGACCGGCCTCATCCAAATTTTTGCCTTGTTTTTCTCTGTATAATACAAATTTGATTGCCACCCCACGAAATATCAGTTCAATGATATTGATAAGCACCAAAGTTCATCATCTGTTAATGTCTGATGAGAAGTATCTAGTATTGCAGTCACTGCCACCTGTTTTAATCATATGGGCTCCATTCTTGGATGATTAAATTTTCTGGAATCTATATGTGGCGTTTGAATATTGCTCAATTCTTTGTCCTTTTTGTGTATTTTCCCTTGGAAAAAAGTTGGTAAATGTGGGACATTGATATTCCACTAATTAGGCCGCCTAATCCGATGCTTGATTATCGTACTGGCTAATTGAGTGTAATTTACTTCTAGCATGGTTACAACTGCCAATTCATTGTACTATGATTCATATACTCTAAACTCAATTGTACAATGTGTTTGATTTGTATAGGCCAAGATTTTCCACTACGGATCGATCAGTTTGATCGTGGAGCCATGCAGATCGGCCCACATGAAGGCCATGGAAGAGGCGAAGAAAGCTGGAGCATTGCTCTCCTACGACCCCAACCTTCGTCTCCCGCTTTGGCCTTCGGCAGAGTATGCCAAGGAGCAGATTCTGAGCATTTGGAACCAGGCAGATTTGATCAAAGTGAGCGATAACGAGCTCGAATTCCTGACCGGAAGCAGCAAGATTGATGATGAATCTGCTATGTCTTTGTGGCATCCCAATTTGAAGCTGCTTTTGGTTACCCTTGGTGACGAGGGATGCAGATATTACGCTAAGGTATCATCACATTCTCACCTACCCTTCTTCATTATGCATTTGGTAGGTGTGGTTAACAGTTGAATTAATTGTCATTATGAGGCCTTTAAGAAATATGTGTGTACAGTAGAGATTGATCAGTAGGTGTATTGTTTGTGTAAATTTGGAGAAAGACATGAAAAGGGAGAAGGCATAATATTATAAATCTGATGCAACAAATCATGCTTTTGATTTTAGAATGAATATTATAGTCTTTGAATATTAATTAAGTAGTCAATTGCACGAGGAGTTGGTCCCACTCCGCACCCTGTTTTTGAACAGAAGATGACTTTTCAACCCTTCCATTTTCTGAAACATAAATTGAAACTTTACTAAATAAAATACTGTAGTACTGTAATTCTTCTCCTTACTCTCATATCTTGAAATATGTGAATCATGTGACTTTATGCCTCATTTCTTGTTTTCAACGAGTTTCTGATTAGAAAATATGTTGATTTAATTATCTAAACTCGATAATTTCATCACATTCACCCTTGATTACTTGTAATTTTAGAACTTCAAAGGATCTGTGGAAGGCTTCAAGGTGAAGACCGTTGACACCACCGGAGCCGGCGATTCTTTCGTCGGTGCCCTCCTCTCCAAGATTGTCGACGATCACTCCATCATTGAGGTAAATTCCCACTTCCTAATCTTTTATTTTCCAGATTAAACTTTATACATATATCTTGATTATCAACCCCAATTATCCAGAATGAGGCGAAGTTGAAGGAAGTGTTGAAGTATGCAAATGCATGTGGCGCCATAACCACAACTAAGAAGGGTGCGATCCCAGCTCTCCCCACTCCTGCTGATGTGAATGAAGTTCTCAAAGGAAAATAGGCACTCTGTTTATTACAGTGTTGTTTTATTCTTCTTAGAGTTTCGACATGGAGGTTTTACAATGTAAACTTTTCTTTTTTTCTTTTGCAATTTTTTTTACCCTTTTGAGTTTAGATTTCTCGGATTTCAAACATTATTATGGATGGATGCTGAGGCATTTCCTAAATTGTGAGTAGTTACAAATAAAAAAAAAGTAGCATCATATTTTCTACCTTGTTTCTTAGTGAAAGGAGCATAAATCTAAGTCAACATTTATGATTCCACTAAGAGAGAGTATAAAGTTAAGGGGAGAGAAAAAATGCGAAAGTGAATGTGTGACAACCATTGTTGCAGTAATCTACTTTTTTCCATTGTTGCAGTAATCTACTTTTTTCCGCAATTGATTTAGTAGTTGTATTCGAATTATCAGTAATCTACTTTTTTCCGCAATTGAATTAGCAGGTGTATTGGAATTATTTTCAGCCAAACCAAATACGCAAATAATCATTTGAGGTTTAAACTACCTACCATTGGATACTATATTTACACTGTTTATTAGTTATCAAAAAGTTGAACTTGAATCCCACTAATAAAAGCTAGTTTTACTTTTGATGAAATTCAAAAATAAAGGTCACGAATCTTATTCTCACGTATTATTCAAATGATTAAAAATATATAGTATATAATTAGAATTATAGTATGTGTATGAGGATATTGTTTGATCAGCATCTTCTGAAATAATTCTATGTTATCTTGATATACCAGAATATTTAATTCAGGATAACTAAAAAGATAAGGGAGGAAGCAGCCATCAAATGTCACAATCAGACTTCACCAGAACCAGATTAAGAAGCTAAAGTATCTAGATACTATGTTTAAAGAAAATAGGGGCCGATAAACAAATTAAGGAATTATCTAATGATTCTAATCCAAATCTGCCCAAACCTATCAAATGAGCACATGCAATGTCCATTATAGTACTGACATGCTAGCCTTGAGAACATTTCAAACGTAGAGCTATTAATTTAGAGGCAGATTGGAAACTCAAAACAGATCAATCTTTGTTCCTAAAAACCGGATTATTCTTTGCATTAAGCCATTTTTACTTGGATCTTCATCTTCACATAAGTAGCATAATCATGAACATGTACTTGACTAAAGCTTAGTTTTCCCCCAGTACCAAAAGAATGTAGCCGATCAAAGATAGATGCAATTGGAAATTTCAAAATTCTAGATTTGTAACGAGTAAATACTAGTACTTGAAACTCTTGGAGTTGAAAGTTCCTATCTTCCCTACAAACTACTTACATAATATGCGTTACGTTGTCACAGAGCAATTGATTGTGGATAACAACCACTAACCTCCATATGCAGAGATCCCCAGATGTGCTTGCATTTCTCCCACCTTTCCTTCATGTCAGCCAAAAATGACTTCGCCCATGGTTCGCTGCTTCCCTCCAAGCTCAAGTCATAAGGCACTGTAAAACTGAGATAGGAAAGTTGTAGGACTAATTATTGAACTTTAAAGGACGTTATGAATCAGAAAGAAAGACAACTTAGTCTCTCTCTCTCTCTCTCTCTCTCTCTCTCTCTGTATTATTGGAGCTCTTTTCAAGTGCTAGATATCTCAGTAAGAAAAACTCATTTTTTTAGCGTATCTTACATGAGAATTGGCTTATCTGCCATTTCTGAGATTGCATGAGACAAACAATACGAATATCAAGTGACCGCAGAAATGAGAAAGTTACATCATCTCTTAGAGCCATAGAAGGTCAGTCTTTACCCCAGATCAAGTCAAGGGTAAACCAAATCCAAAAAGAGAGAACTGCTGGAATAAGAATCGTAAAACTATTAAGAGATGCATGCACTAGCTGACAATCCTTTAACTGGTATTACATGTCTAAATTTTAATGAAGTAAAGATATTAAAATGATCCTTCAGCAGTTCTTGCTTTGGGCAACAGAACAAAATATTGATTCACAAATTAAAATGCCCACCTCATCAGTTCTTCCTTCCGATGTTCTTTGCTTGATGAATTAGACCTACGCCATAATTTCCACGAGAAGTGCATCAGTAATCTTCTAAACATGGCATATTTACCAGCAGATGAATGGAACGTCATAACATTGGCTCCAGATATATTTTCCTATTTTGATCAAATAGTACAAAACTTAATGCTATAGTACTTAAATTTTTCATTTTGAAAGAACACTACCCTTACAAAAGACAGATATAGCTATTATGGTTCAGTTCTCAAATAATTATGTTCACCAAATGACATTAATAATTACCTGGTAACAAATATTTGATAGATGTGAAGAGACTTTGAAGAGAGATTATGTACAGCACGCTCTATGTGATCCTTTCCAAACAGATAAATGACAGGGTAGCCAAGCAGCCATCTGTAGCAACATTGCGATTTACATGAAAATAATAAGGAGACGGGATAGTATAAAATCAACAACCTAGCAAAATTATGGTCACAACTTACATCCTAGACAAGGGAATTTAAGCTATGGTTCAACGAGTCATTAAAACAAAAGGTGATACCAAATAGCATCAGTATCTTCACTGTAACTAAAAATTCTCAAGATCTTCAAATGATTTGAAAGAAAAGCAGTCTTTCAGACGCTAGCAGTTAAATATTCCAACTTATATCAATCAGATGAAGGCACTCAAGTAATATAATACTCCCTTCGTCCCATTGAACAAGTCCCTCTTTCTAAATTGAGCCGTCCCATTGAACAAGTCCCCTTTCCTTTTTTCGGCAACAATTAACCCACATAACAAGTCCCCTTCCCTTTTCCCCTTCCCCTTTATTGGCAATTGTGCCGAAAAGTTATGGGACTTGTTCAATGGGACGGAGGGAGTAGTTAGAGAAGTCATTTTTAATTATATGCAAAAGTGGCTTCGTTGCATATATAGATGTATTCAGGTGCCCTTACCATACATACTGTAATATCTAAAGGCATTCAACGTGGGCACAAGTGGAGGTTGTGAGATTGTGTGAGAGAAACTCGAGAAGTAAGAAATTGTGTAAGAGAAAATAGCTATCATTATTCCACGTGACAATGTATCTGATAAAGCAAGTGACTTTGGCCTTGTGCATTAGAGGTGCATCAGTATAGTGTAAACTTTAAAAATCAGTTTCTAATAATATGCTGATGGCATGATAAGAGATAATCTCCAACTTGAGGTATAATTAGACATAACCACATAAAACTATGCATCGGAGATGAAAGTAAGAGTTACCCATTAAGTGTTGGGATTGTTACATCACTTTCCTGAAGGCAGTAACTTAGATCAACCATCTCAGGAGATTTATTTCCTTGCAAGTGATCACTGCTTACTCCATCCTCATGAAAAACTGAGGAGAACAACTTCTGAGCTGACAGAAGCTGCATCATTGCATGGCTTTCCTCTGCCTGTGTCATCATCTGGAATCAAACCATCAATGAGTTGTGCCATAGCCACAAAATATATATATTTACATATATATAAAAGAAAAGGAAATAAGAAGAGAATATTTGGAACATTATTATACCTTCGGAGGATCAGTTTCAAGGTCCACAAAGAGCACTGCAGTTTCCAAACTTGATTTGACAAAGTCAGCAAGTGCTCTGGCCTCAACCAGATACACCATCTCATCTACGACCATGACGTGCAAAAGCTTAAATACTGATGACTCCTGAGATTTCAGTAAAGGCAGCATACAGCATTACTTATTAATATCAACTACTTTTAGAACTCAAAGATAAGTAGTTCCAAGACGCGATGAAAAAGAGACTAAAAGATAGAGCTGACGCAGGATGCATTTCATCTTCCCAGTCATCTGAGTGTCTCTATTATACTCCTATCATAGTAGAATTTATTCTCTAGTAATGGACACTAGCAATCGAATTTTTTGTTGAAAAGTTTAATGTGAACTCAACTGATAATCTGAAATATTATCCATTTATATGTTCCACAGATGCAAGCTATTCTAAGCAGACATGAAATCAGTTTCCTAGTAATGTCAGAATTCTGAACTGAAGTTGCTTATACTACTAGCTACCAGTAGGTGCAAACTGCACACCCTAACTACTTCTAGGTTTAGGTATACTGGTATTTAATCAAGAAAATACACAGACGAGCCAAACCAACGCCTATAATATTTGTGACAAATACAACATCACAGTTCCTTTTGAGTGAAGCTGATAGGAGGCTGGTTACCTTTTTGCAATGTTCAAGAAATGCACAAAGATTATTCCCCAATTCAGGCATCTTTCCACCATAATCTACCATAATGCAAGGTCTCATTCTTGAATACAGAGCCAAAATATCTACATATTCAGAAAGCACAAGTTCAAGTACCAAGTACAACAAGAACTTCATCATGCCTCAAACAAAACTTACAAATAAAATAAGTTAAGGAACTCCTTAAACTGTTAGGTTTGATATAATTTCCATCTATTCCATAAACTTGCATCAATTCCCACATAAAGCAACTAATAACCCAGAATAGCGAATCCTGACCTAGAGTTTTCCCAAACTAACGAAAGAAGTAAACCATCAAATTAAATATTTCTAGGCATATGAAGAGCAAGGAACTTCAAAAAACAATCAACTACCAAAGAAAACAGGAAAATGTGGGAATCAATAAAAACAAGGATAGTACCGGTTTGAAGGCGAAATTTTGAAGAAGGCTTGAGCCTCCATTTAATTTGAGAAAGAGATTTATCAAAAACACTCAACAATTCTGCCGCGTCCATATCCAATTTTCCGAACTGAGTTGAGCTGCAGCTGGAAAACGAAGAGAAATAGTAGTCATAATAATTAAAGTTTTCTCTTTTTTCTTTTTTTTCAAACACTCTAATTTCGAATAACACCATTTACCACGAGTTGCAATTGCAGTACCCAATCTATAATAACATTGCAATTATCGTAGTATAATTTTTAATGTTTAATTTTTATCGTATAATTTTTTAATATTACTGTTAGCCTTTTGAGTTTGCTTGTGGGATTATATAATCGTGTGTTAATTTTAGAAACAAAATGTTCCTCTGTGATTTTTGGTGTGACTATCAACCCCACTCACGATTATTGCAAAAACTAGTAAAATGTTTGGGGAAAAGAAAAGAAAATGAAATGGGTTGATTGGTATTTTGTTGAACGACCTTATTTTATTTTATTATTATTTTTTTATTTTTTTTGAGATAACTGATTGACCTTAATTGATCTCATAAATCAACTGAGTAAATTAGGTTTTTGCATTTTGATGGAGTATTTTTTGCTAGTTCTTCAGTCAACCAAGGCTGATTCTCTTGAGTAACTGAGATTTATTGACTCGTGCAACGAATTGTTGTAAATCTAAAATCGAATATGGAATATTTCGACTTACTCAAGATTCATGATTTTCTTGTAAATTTATTATGCACGTCAGCAGATTTTTGTAGTAGTTTCAAAAAAAAAATTCTTTTTGTATTAAGTTTTTTTAACAGCATTTAATATTTTTTTGTAAAGTTTAATTTTATATAATTATATTAATTTCTTTATTTATAGCTTTGTCATATCTGGTGGACATTTGGACTAATAAACATTAAAAAAAATTATAAAAAAAAAAAAAAAAAAAAAAAAAAAAAAAAAAACCTAATGGACTCAAAAAGGGTTGATTCAGCCAGAATAAAAAGCAAGGTACAAAGCTAACACCAAAAACAAAAGCCTTATAATAATAACAATAATGGTAACAATAATAATAGTAATCCACTACACGCATGCAAGGAACTCTCATTACATGCTACAAATATGCCCCAATCAATTATACATGATTCTAGGTTGGATGTACTTATGGTCATCAAGCTCTCAACCAAGATCAGGAACTGTGAAAAACTCATCGTCGTCATCAGGAACTTCGATTCTCGGCTTCTTGTGAGGACTGTATGACTTAGGTTGTCTGAAAGAGATGTAGTTACTAGATTGAGATGTCGGAAGCTGAGGCACTTCGGCTGCTGATAAGGACTCAGGGCACGCTTGCTCACCGAAGAGACCTATGTCCGAAAGCCAGTCGAGCTCATTAAACTCTAGCTGCTCCTTCTGCATAAGACGAACATGTGAATTATGAGTGAAAAGCGAGTTCAATGTATGGATGAGTTGGTGCTAAATTCTTGCTTTCTTTAGCAAGATTTGGAGTTGAATGATTTTTACCTTATCAGATGATGAGTAGTCGGAAAACTGGAGCAGATCATCGACGCCCCACATAGGAGATGTGACTCCAGAAACATGGAGTGGTGCAGCTTTTGGAACGATCTGATGAGAGATCGATTTGGGGGGCTTTGGATCCGAATCACTACTCTTCACATTATCCTCATTACAAGAGTTGCTTAAAGCAACTCTGATTCCAGTTGCTAAGAAGCGTTGGTGATGCGCAGCTCGGCTATTGGCTGAATGGATAGGCTCGTCGCAGTCCTTGCAGAAAAGTGCTCTGTCCTCTACACAGAATATGAAGGCTGGCTTATCCTATATTTATTTGATCAAGCAAAAGTGGAAGTTAGTAGCAAGAAAAGATCAGATGAAAACAATAAAAATGAAAGAAACTTGGAATATATGAGAGTTTCCTCCCTTTAGATATGGTTTAGATCAATAAATGACATGTTCTATAGGGCAAAACTTAAGCTGATTGAAACAGATTTAATATAGAAAAGGTACTTTACTTGATGTTCATTCATCAAAAAATTAACTCATTATTCGGATTAAATCAATGTTTAGAAAAGGATCATAATAATCTACACAAGTAGTGATGGAACTTTAGACTTATAGAAACAATTATAAGATGATTTTAACCTTAAATATTACATGAAGATGTGCAGGCATAATATTTGGTGGCCAACAGCCTAATATCCAATTTCAAGACGAAAGCAGCTAAGCTTCTTTCTAATATTGAACTACATCTAGTAGATCTCTCGAGTTATAAGTCATCATCAATAAGGAAAAATTTATATTCAATCCAAGATCATGTGTTTTCAACTCCTCAAATCATCTTCAATTTTGTAGTATTTTTAAAGGAGATGAATAGAACAAATAATACATGGATTCAAGCCTCAACTGTTTATGCATCATTAAAAATAAAACTATTTAATCAACTCAATCTTGTATACATAATACTCCCTCCGTCTCTTGTTTGCGTGTGAAAAAATTTGTTTTAGAACGTTCAAGACTCAAAATAAAAAAGATTATCTTACATCATTTTATTTTAAAATCTTTAAATTACAATACATATCCTTTTATTCTTTCTCAACAAAGTATCATCAATCACCGACTGTTTTAATAGATTTTCTTTAATATATAGCACGAAAATGGAAGACGGAAAGAGTATGAAACAAAATATTTTAAAGATAAAATCAAGAAATAGACACGAGCTCCAACAATGACCTTATACAATCAATTAAACAAATCGAACAACTATAAAACAGCTGAAATCTTTACTAAGATGTTAATAATAAAATAGATAAAAAAAAATTGCAGAAAAATGAAGGTGTTGCATACTTGACAAATATCACAACGAGGAAGCTTGTTGGAAAGGCACTGAAGAAGAAGCCTCTGGTGCTTGCTAGCAAGCTTGTTCGCCGCATGGACTTCGACGTCGCATTTCGCACACAGCGCCGCCTCATCGGCGCAGCAAATCACCGTCGCCGGCGCCTTCTCACACACATCACACTGAATCTTCATCCTCTCCTTCGCTCAAAGATCAAATCTTTACACCAACCCTTTTCACAATATCAACTGCCGACAAAATCCCATATGCGACAAACCCACAAAATGATTTCTTCTTCCAAGAATCGAAGAACAGATATGTGATGAGAAAGAGAGAGAGAGAAAATAAGGAAAACCAGAAAAAGAATGAAGGGCTCTAGTCAAAAGGGCTCTTTCCCAACAAAAAATCTTCTACAAATCAAGAATTAGGAGAAGCAAAAGTTCGTGTGTAACTGAATTGCGTTTTCTTGGATGAAAAGGTAAAGGCAGAAACGGAAGAGTGGGAATGAGTGATAAAGAAGGAGAGGAAGAATCTTTGAAGGAAGAGGAAATATTTTGATTGGAGGAAAATTAAATTGGGAGATAAGGATACAGATTTCGCGTATCAAATGCAAGAACACAGTTGATACACCGGGGCAATGCGTGGGGAAGGGAAAAGAAGAATACTTTTTCCATGTGTGGCTGTGAATGGAGGAGACGTTATTAGTGGCCATCAATTATTTTCATGATATTTTAATGCTAGTTGTATGAGAAATTAAACTTGTCACATTATTTGGTGATTTATGCGGTCATTAAATGGCGCAAACCTACTTGCACCAACTATTTATTGAAGGGGCCAGAGGGGACACTAGCTAGGTTTAAATCTGTGAATGAATGTGTGGGATTTTCTCACTTTGGACTTTGGAGTGTTAGATTTGTCGTTTTCCTTTTGGGATGCTAAATAGCAAATGCAATTCAATTTTTATTCATGTAGGGTAGCCATTTTTCCTCTAAATTTTTTGATAATTGAGCTTTATCTTTTAATTAAGTACATATTTTAAAATATACTATTATGTTAGTAACTTTTATGTATTTTTTAATGCATTTATTCCTATAATGACTTTTTATTTATTTATTTATTGAAGTTCAACACATTATTCAAGTATAAATATTATAAATAGTAGATCTCAATTTTACTACCCCCAACAACACCTTTCAATTTATTGTAATGTTTTATTTTGTCTCTATTATTCCTTTGACTGAAAGAATTTAAAATATATTGGTATATAATTTTTATGTATACACGTTCATTTTTCATCTACACATACATACACACATTTGATATAACAATTGATAGTACATTTGGGTAAAACTCAATTAATAATATTAGGATCCTATGCAATTATAATTATAAATCCCTCCACACTTGAACGTTTTATCAAATAATCCATAAAAATCAATATATTATATGTTCCGATACGGATTCGGAGCACGAGAGCGATCCACGCGCCGACGTGGCGTCTCCTACGGCCTTCGTTTCCTATTTATCTAAATTTTGAATTTTTATACATATTAAATCATTATTTAATATAATAAATTCACATAATTAAGATTTTATCAATCTCTTATTTCCATCCATATATATTTACACATATTAATTATTATTATAATCTATTTATATTATACATAAAATTTAAAATTTAATTATTAGAATTGGAGGATTTGAACTCATGATCTCTCACATTATAGGCTATAATGTGCTTTCAATATATACATCCATTATTTTATCAACTTTGAATCATTATCAACTACATTATGTTCATTTTATAAAATTATAAATATATGTTTTGAGTATAAATATATATAATATGAATATGTTTTTTTTATGTTTTTTTTATTGATTTTAACATGTGTTTCTTAAATTTTTATGAACATATACTATATAAATCATGAAATTTTTGATATTTATAAATATACAATAGATATTTTATTATTTTATTAATTTATTTATTAAATGGTTCAACCGATCGAACCATGACCTATAAAATGTTTCAAGGTTTAGGGTGTTTTTGCTACTCTTCCCAAAATAGGAAAAAAAAAAAGATAAAGGAAATAAAAAGAAAGTAAAATATTTTAGCTCGGGCTATCTAACACCATTTTAATTTTAAGGTGGCCCGCCCAAAAGATTTTGATATTCTTTTAGTTTGATAACAACAATTGACAAATTTTTATAACGAAAAATATTTATTTAATTATTGAACACAGAATCAATTTTGAGGTGGCTCATTGGCCAATAAATTTTCTAAATTCTTTTAGTATGTATAGATAGTTTTAATTGTCGAATTTTTGTAACAAAAAAATATTTTTTTAATTTAAAATAATTGACAATAATTAGACATAAAAATGAGCTTTGTGAGCTATTTTAATTCCGATTGGCTAAACTTTTTTTTTTTTTGTTAAAATATTTTGGCCCTAATACTATATTGATTTTGAGGTGGCCCATTGGCCATGAAAAATTTCATAATGGAGATTTCCTTCTATGATTTGATTTTTTTTATTAATACGCATAAATAGAGTACAACTACTCGATAATGGAGTACACCGCATTAAACTATTTTTCTAATAAAATTTAACGCAACTTTGTAAAACATATTCTCTAACAAATTATCAAAATACTATTTTTCAGTTCGGATTGATCAGGCTAGACTGATTTTTAGTAAAAAATATTTTTGCCATAACATTATTTCGGTATTGAGGTCCGTTGGCCAAGAAGTTTTGAATTTTTTTTTGGCTCCAATACTATTTCGATTTTTAGGTGGTCCGTCGGCCAAAAAGGTTTTAAAATGCTCTTATGTATTGCAGTATTTGGCTCAAACTGAGATGAGGTACTTACGGGTGTCAAGGATCTGCCATCCGCGCTAGCCGCTGCCGAGGAGTTGGCAGGTGACTCTTCCGAGCCCGAACATGGGGATGCAGGATGTGCTAAGGATAAGAGAAAAGGTTGGAACAAGAAGGCTTTTAACGACTCAGCGCTGGTGGTGCGGCGAGTCATGCTTCGCAGGCTGGGACAAGCTTTGCGGGTGCTTCATATGTGATGGAGACCACCAGATACGGGACTGTCCGAAGCAAAAGGCTAACGTGGGGAGAAGTTGAATGGATGTGGTCGCTGAATCAGTGGATGAGGAGGCTCGGGTCAACACGATACAGTATATTTCGGGTATACAAATGTTAGATGAGGGTCAAGACATGCCGAGAGTGGACCGTGTGGAGCTTGGGAAGGACATGGCGATGAAACAGCCAAGTGTGAGCCGTGGTGTGCTCACGTAGGCGGGAGTTGCGTCAAGCAATGGACGTGGTGTGCCGGGAGAATTCGCTTGTGGTGAGCGAGTTGTTGCTGAAAATGGATCGAAGACAAGAGGGATATCCCACATGATGAGGACGTCTTCGAGTTTTGGTGGGGGAGGTTTGTTAGACCCTTAAATCGGCAAATGTAGCAGGTGCGCCTAGCCACGGGCGTATATCCAATTTTGAGGCAGCCCGTCGACCAATACTTTTTTGCCTAAATTGGCATCAAGTGTGCATAGCCACGCGATTCATATTCGATTTTGAAGTGGCCTGTTGGCCAATATACTTTTAATATTTTTTTTAGTATGTATCGATAGTTATAATTGTCAAATGTTTGTAACAAAATGTATATTTTGAATTAAACCACCTGAGAATATATTAGACACAAAATTAGTTTTGAGGTGGCTCATTAGCCAATAAATTTTAGAATTCTTTTAATATGTATCGATAGCTATAATTGTAAAATTTTTGTAACAAAAGTGTATATTTTCAATTTAAGACACTTTACAATAAATTAGAAACAAAATGATAATCGTTTTAACAAATTATCAAATACTACCATTTTAATAATATACAATAAAATGATACCCCGTCGAATTTTGACGGGATACAAACTAATAAACTATAAATCTACACATGCATATGGAATGTAGAAATATATGCAAAAAAATACACAACATACGAATGTATACATCATAAAGATTTTTTTTTCTTTTGTGGGTTTGTAAAATAAAATATAAACTATTAATTGAAACAAAAAATTAAGTATTTTTCTACTAAATATTTGTCATGCTATTAAAAGATAACCCCCTGCATCGCGGGTACAATACTACTCCCTCCATTCCATGTTATTTCAATATTCCGCTCTTTTTTTAAATATATGTGAGGTATAATATGTAAAGAGGTTAAATGAAATGAGACGGATGGAGTAGTAAATAATAAAGTTCATCATCAATTTTTTGTTTTACTCCATCCATATCCTAAATTAGTGGATTTTATATTTGGGACGTCTCCAAATTAGTGTGACTTTCCAAACATAGAAAAGATTTTATTAAATTTTTTTTCACTACCAACAATATTTACTCATTTTCTACTACCAAGTATCAACTATTTTCACCTATTTTTTTAAAAAAAACATGTGTCACATGCAAACTCACACTAATTTGAAGGACTGAGAGAGTAATTTATTTTGTGACTGACTCCAGCCAAATGAAAAGTAACGTGGAGCCAAAGTTTTCAAATATGAAATTATTTTACAGTCTTTAAAATGACACATATTAGTTGCCATCAAACAATGTTTTTATTGAATCTGTCTTTGAAAGGATGATAGATTGATATATCGCAATTAAAATACTAGAGTTCATTGATTTTGTATAATGGTCTATAAAAAGCGTCATGATCTCGGATTTCGGTGCCACGTCAATTTTCGAAAAGTTAATAATTGTTACCTACTTTTTCTAGTGTCATTTAGTTTACCCTTACCCAACTATCACCTAATGTTACCTAGTTTTTCCTTAAAGAACATTTTACTTTTCTCATCATATTAATATAGAGGACGAAGGTTGTATGTATTTTCGTATTTCGAAAATGATCTAATATGAAGGTTCATGATTTTCAAATACATTTTAAATTTCTTATAATCAAATCAAATTTATTCCACAATTTGTTTGTTTTATTTCCATAGTCATGAGAAGTAATTAATGATAAAATTGATTATATCAATTACGAATTTTAAAATTGATTTATTTTCATATTTTAAATTAATGTCAAGTCAGTCAACAAATTATTTTAAAAAACCAAAAATTAAAATACCGGATTTGAAAACGATTTTTTTAGAAAAAATGATAGTATTATAACATGAAGACTTTATCTAACAAACTCATCTAAGTGGGGAAATCCTTGACCGATACAATCAAGTGTCTATGTTTGATGTTATTGACTTTTGAAGATAGTACGATAAATTACTACAAAATCTTTTTTTCCCTGAACCTAGAGTTTTCTTATGCTATACTATTTGATAGATAACTATCTTGTGCATTTACAGAAAAACTTGCTAGGATGTTACACTTACCTAAAAATTGTTTTTAGAAATCAACTTTTGGTTTTTAGTCACGTACTCATATATACATATCTACTTGGATTATATTTATCTAAAATATATCTATATTCAATTATTCACTAATAACTAATACATTACTTAATCATTAACGAAAATATATTCCGATTAATTGATGCCTACATAGCCTGAAAATAAATTAAGATCCAATATGCAAAATCTATCTATCCATATATCTATAATAGCAAAATAAAGGTCGATCAACCACGATTTTTCTTGATTATTTTGCTAAATTCTCATAATTTTGCCTAATTAATATGTATATTTAATTGAGAGAAAATTATTTTAAATATATACCATAATAACTAAATCCTACCAAAAAAAATAAACCCTACTAAAAAAATCGAAACTCAAATGGAAAAAATATTGGCGTGGCACTGCCACATCACCGGTGGGCACATTAAGTGTGCCACGGTGGGTAGGGGAGCGTTTCTATTTAATTTGATATATATCTTTAAAGAAGCATAAAA